>OX940976.1:27840117-27872648 GCA_954871275.1 Leptopterna dolabrata
CATTTACTGTTTTCAAATGACAATATTATTTACATTGAATAGACCAAGATACGTCAGGTGATGTGGAGACGGCAGCACCAAAAAGCTCAATACAATGTCATTTACAATCAACCTAAACTCTACCTACAACAGTTACCAGAGCTAATACAACAAATGTTTGTGCTGGGAGGGATTTAATTTGGATTCAATGAGAATCCACAATTGGTCAAATCATAAAATAAAGATTTATTTTGGAGTTCATGCAGTACAGATGTAGTTTGTCTCCATTATTCTGTCACCTCAAATTGGCAATCTTACCTCTTAGTACAACATGGGTACCGATTGTTATGTAGGTGCAATTTGTTTGTAATGTAAATTGATTGATTCCGGTGAAAACCTTCATATACTACATTGATTTATATACTTTAGCTTCAATGTAATGACTGTATCTACTTAGAGACCTACGCCAACTTTTTTATTTATCGCGCCAACAAGATCTGTGCTCGGCTTGCTTTTGAGTTCGTTATTTTTCGGCAAGAATTAATCAAGTACCAAACACCCCTTTGAGGATAAATGAGGGTGCCCCTTGCCCGATGAATTTCAAACTGTCAGTTGTATAGCTCGAACTACAACTACCCACTAAATTAGAACTGAGTTCGAAGCACTTCAATTTTACGCATGCTCAGAGGTTCAAACTCCGTAGGTGCCTATACGCAGTAAATGGAGATTTCAATAGTAGACGTTACCATCATCATAGCAGCTGGTAGGTATATACCAACTACGAGCATCATTGAGAATTTCTAACACTCTTCGTATGCAGCAGGTAAGAGGAACTTCAAAATACGTAATTGCCCCCATCAGCAAGTGCTCCATTAAAGAGTGAAATTCACTCACATGGTCGTGCTGCATGACTGAACTTTTTTTTTTAGTCTTGTTTAAACCCCCGTTTTGTTTCCGCTATAGTGAAAGGGTACGGTGTTTCTTTTCCCCCCTCATAGTTACGCCATAAAAGCGCCGTTGAAGTCGGTTGGAACCTTCTGATGCACAAGTGGCACATGTTGGATCCTCTCATATTTCCCTTCCCCGTCTGAAGGGCGCAAGTCTTCAAGAAGTTTTTCTTACTCCAATTTTTTTCTTTTTTTTCTCGGCATTTCAAATACTGGGGCCGCCGTTTAAAACGTCGCTAGACATGTTGTGTTACGAAAGGCTGAAATATAAGAGAAAAAACACGAGAAAAAAGAAGCCCGACCAGAAATAAGCACGAGACAAGGACGTTAAGCCCACATGTGCGGGCGCATGTGTGGGAGTAGCGTGCCCCGTTCTCACGCTACGTCACACATTCGAACGTCTGCGGGAGCCCTGACGACAAGTGTGGAATGTGTATCGTATCCGGTTTTAAGGGAGCTAACAACTTAATGCCTCTCGTAATTGCGCAGATGGCTACCTTTTTTCACGGGTTGTTCGATAGCTTTAAAAGCTAATAGATCGCAAGTGTGACGGATAATGAGTATTCGTTACAAAAAATTATTAAAATGACATCACATTAATCTCGAGTTGACACAGTCACGTAAAATGTAGTTTTTTAGGCCGAGTACTGTCTCCGGTTAGACATGAAGGTCTGGTCCTGAAGGGTAGATTTTCTTTACACTAGGAGTTCCTACACAGTAGGAACGCCTACAACAGTTGAAACATATTGGAAATTCTACCTCAATATAACTGAAAACATCGTTTGTTTTAAGTTATCTCGTTTGTTTTAAGTTGTCTCGTATGTTTTAAGTTATATACCAACCTGTAGCATTTCCAAATAGATTTCTACTATTTCCAGATAGAATTCCAACGAGAATTTCTGAATAGAAATAAATTTATCTAAAATTATTAGACGGCTACACGAAACTTCATTACACAACGACAAAAGTACCGCATTAGTTGAGCTGCAACGTTGTGAAGACATACAGTTGATAGTACGTTCCTGATATCCCCTAGGATGATGCAAAACAACGCCGTTAGAGCATCAAGTAGAGAGTACTAAACCCGTCTCAGTTGAAATACGAGTGTTTTCCCCCGTCTTATTATTTATCGTCTTCTCCTTCGGAATATTGCGATGTTGAATTTAAAATGGAATATTGCCTTGGAAATGGAATATTGGAATTTTCCATGAGGAAAATTTGGATTTTAAAATGGAAAATGTTGAATTCTATATTCATGGAAATGCTGTATTTATAGAGGTAAACGAAGTGAGTTCGACTGAAGGACTGGTACAAGCAAAACAAGAGTACCAATCTGACATACTCAGATGCGACAAAGTAAGTTCAGTTAAATGCAGGTCAAACTGGACGAAGGATGGAGTGGATGGTTGGTGGGCAGAAGTGCTGACGAAAGATGGAGTGGCGGGTTGATGTGCAGAAGTGCCGACAAAAAATACCGAAATTCGAAACATTTACCTAATGAAAATAACGGACTTCATTAGGAAACCTGAAGCAAATCTCAGCAAAAGCAAACTATGCGATAGAATACAATGACAATAACATAGGTACATTATAATCGGGAACATTTTGGAATGGATTGAATCTGGTGCCATGGGTTGCCTTTCCAAACAACAATAATATGTAATAATAATAATAAATAATAAGACTATGAACCCTAGAGCCATTCGCCTTAACCAAAGATGGCTTGGTCGGGTATTATACAGAATCACCAACCATACCAGTGAAACCATGACTATGAGGAAGGCGTAGAAGCATATTGCCAAGAACTCGAACCAAACATGTGAGGTAGCAAAACCACTGCGGGCGTGAAGCTGAGGGAAGGTGTGCATGAAGGGACGCAGTGCAAAAGTGTAGAAGTGATATATCCAAAATTCCGACTGTAACAGTTATTTAATACCTTGAAGCTCTATTTAGCTTCACAATAATGAAGGCGCAATAACTGCATAATAAAATCCCATCGATTCAAAACTGAGGAATCTATTTTAGTTTTTTACAGAATATTTTCCGGTACCTTTTAAATTTTCCACGAATTTCCATTTCCATTTTATTTTCCATGATTCCACTTGGGGAATCATGAGGACGAATTTTCATATTGTTTGGTATACATATCACTGCCAGATAGCTATTATAATATAATATTATAGATTATGTTAGTTAGCTGTAATGGACTAAAGGTTGGGACGACCATGGGTAGTTTTCATCACCTCTTAATACAATAATCAGTAACACATAAGTAATCAGTAATAATAATTATTAGGTCAGTTAGGTAAATTGTAACTGCATGTAGTTACTGAAGAGGTTTTAAAAAAATCAATTTAAATACAAAACCATGACAAAACAAATACAGTGTTTTACATAGGAATATGACAACACAAAATCGTTTGTATACAGATTTTACAATATCTTAAATCTATTTAAATGAAGCCCTCTCCTCTCTTTAAATATATTTAAAGCCCTCCCACCACCATCACCACAATAAGCTACACTCGTAACGATGTGCGGGGGGGGGGGGGGGGGGGGAGTAAAAATGTCGATTCATGGATTACCTACATCAAAATATTTATTTACATACCCGTTAATTTCTCCCATTGTACATACCTAGCTTTGAAGAAAATAAACATCTATATAACTAAATTTACAGGTGATTTCTGTCTGTTTGTCTGTTTGTCCTTCAATCACGCCAAAACGGCTCAATGGATCGAACCCATCTCGCGTATTTGAATGTTTCTATGACCAGGGAAGGACATAGGGGGATTCACTCCCGGATCCGATGGATAGGGGTGGGGGTTTATAGGGAAGCCCAAACATAAAAAAATTAAATTCTCGAAAACGGCTCAATATATCGAACCCATCTCGCGTATTTAGATGTTTCAGTGATCGGGGAAGGACATAGGGGGATTCACTCCCGGATCTGATGAATGCGGGTGGGGGTTTATAGGGAAGCCGAAACATAAAAAAATTAAATTCTCGAAAACAGCTTAATGGATCGAACCCATCTCGCGTATTTAAATGTTTCTATGACCAGGGAAGGACATAAGGAGGTTTACTTCCCGATCCGATGGATAGGGGTGGGGGTTTATGATCCATCACGCAAAAACGGCTGAATGGATCAAAGCCATCTCCCGTATTCAGATGGCTGGTTCCTACCTATGATAATTACCTTTTTGTCTTTAACATTATAACAGTTTCTAAAGGGACATGTAAGAGATATAATCTGTAAAGCGAGAGGTAACAAAGTCAGATGGACCCACCCCGAGTTCTACCCGTCAGCGACGGGCAACACAGCTAGTAAATTAAAAACTGACATCAGAACCAAATAAAACACTCCTATAAAAATAAAAACAAGATGCAAAATTCTGCAGATTTTGATTTTCCATCGACCCATTTCTAATTTTTTTCTCCTTCTAACTCCTATAAATTCTGCTCTTATCTACACCGGTTTTTGTCCGAAAATAAGAGTAAAGACCTCAAACCTCAGACCTCTGTTGTATTGAACCCGCTTATTTGACCACATAAATTACTATTAATACTCCTCCCGTGTGAGATGTACAGATACCTGTTGTACCACACTGAGTGAACGTTGAACGAGACAGCTGCTCATACTTACAATGAAGGCGTACGGTGTCCATATAAGGCACAGGCTACCATTAACACCGATCGTATTGTTTAATTGGGCGGCAGAGATGTATGTTACCTTTTAAAACGTGAGCCTCAACCTGAAGGGGTATTATCCTAGGGGTCACACCACGTGGGACACACGTGGCCAGCTGTCAAGATTTCCCACGCTCGCGCGGAACCACCCTTGCGTTGCTTACCTTCCAAATGTCAAGGTGGGCAATAAGGAATCCGCTCCTCGATAGAAGGAACGGGGCATTATCTCCCTTACAGCAGATGCCGGTAACAGATAATCCACAAAAAACTATTAAGTGGTCGACTTTCTATAGAGGCTAGTAGCTGCTTCACCTTTGCTAAGATTCTATTTCGTGATTGGTTCCCTCTCTATTGACAGAACAGAATGTCTATTTTCAAATGGTAATTTTGTGTCTTCATAATTATGTCATAATTCATGTTTTTATACTAAGCTGAGTGACTAGAATAGTCTACAATACGGACAAAACTCTACGGTCTCTTTATTTTTTAAATAGGTTCACAGTTAACTGTAGATTATTTTCATTCGCGCCATTAGAAAGCAAATTCGTATTGAGAGAAGCGTAAGTTACCTAGGCCGTCAGATTCGATCAGAAGGCTTTGTGATCGGTTTCGGGAGCTATCTACAAGAAATTCGCTTGAGTGACGACACTGGTGGGCGATCCCTTCGGATAGGCACCTACGTATTACGTACCTATGCACACAAATGCGTACTTACGGGAGTATTCAACAGTTTTCGATCACTGCTCATTATAATTCTGAGGTATTTTGGATTAGTTAAAGGTATGTACCGCACAAATGTTGCTGAAATCTATGAAGGTTCCCTCAATGCAATCTGTAAAATCCCATCATCTCAGTTATCGGTTCGGTCTTGTTCAAACTCCGACCCTCATACGGGAATATGAAACCTAATCTGCCGTGTTAAGGAGGAACCCCTCAAATCCAAAATCAAAACATTTCAGAAATTCGCCCTAGTTTTTCATAGAAACCCCGACGTAGGTTCCCTGCAGTACATTCTAGCAACCCCATTCTTTGGAGGAAATCTCGCTTGAAAAACGCTGCAAATTATTACACAACGGTTTATTATTTACCTGTATAGATGCCCCTTCTGCGTAGATCACTGTTTTCTGTGGTCAATACCCTCGAGCTCCCCCCAGGAAAGCTCTAAATCGAGTACTGCAGGCGGCCCCGGAATTAAAGTTTCCTACAAATGCGCGGGATTCAATAATTCAATCATTAATTATTTCGTGGTTATTCATGAAGCATAAGGCAAATAATAATGTTGTGTAATAATTTACCTGTATAGGTGCCCCTTCTACGTAGATAGTATAATGAACCGTCGTGCAATAATTTACCTTTGAGTTATAATTTGCCGTTGTGTAATAATTTGCCCATCAATAATACTTCAACGGTTGTTCAAGTTGCAAAAGTACCTAACCAACAAACTCCAGCCCCTTCTATATAGATGGTATAACGAACCGTTGTGTAATAAATTTCCGTTGTGTAATGATTTACCATTGTGTAATAATTTACCCATCAATGATACTTCAACGTTTGTTCAAGTTTCACTACCTATCAACAAACTCCAAAAGAGCCATCATTTTTCAAATGAAATAATACCACAGAACAACCAACTCGACTTCATATTCCGTGAATATAGTCAGGTGCTCCCTAGCAATGACTATCTCGGGTCAATTCCCGATTGTTGCCGCGTCCCTAGTGATGATATTTGATCTGAATGTATACAATTTCATTCACCCTCCTGTTGAAAAAGCCTGTCGGTGCAAACTTCTGGGTCTTACTGTGAACGAACTGCTGGACGTACAATGCTCCGGGTGGTCTTAAAAAAAACTCCCAAGTTCGAGAACTATTTAAAACCGTAAAAAATTCGAGATAACGGCGTCCTGGAGATTTCAACCCCTATTTTTCACCCCTTAGGGATGAATGACATTAACGCCGAGCTTCGAGGACCAACTAGACCCCAAATGGGACCTATAAAACGAATTTCGTCAATTTTGGTCAATGGTAACTAAGAAAAGTGGGAAGTACGGTGTACGGCGTACGGCTTACGGTGTACGGCGGACGGACAAAAATTTTTTTATTTCATTTTCGGAGTCTACATAGGTACAAAAAATTCGCAAAATATTCATCGATTTTCAATCGAGTAATCGTACTTGTGGAGTTTTTTAAATTTCACAATAACTTTTTTGGAATATTTTGAAGTTGTAATGCCTCAACTCGCCTGTGAGGAGTTTCCCCTTCACACAAATCACTGTAGATTTAGTTCCCATTATTATTTTGTAAGGAAAAACGCATCAACATCTAGAAATTCGATCGCAAAAGCAGATGATTTTCATGGCCGTGATGCTCATTTTTGTGTGAAAACTGTGTAAACATGTGGAAGAGGAAAACCTCGAGAATTGCAATGAAATGTCTCGATCATTGTGATTTTGGAATTTCGATGAAGCCAGTTTTGGCCAACATTGTGAAGGTTAAACGCCTCAAATCAATGTTTGACGACTGAGCCGTTTCTCCGTCACATGTGCACAGAAAATATCCTACAATGGTTTGAGTCGTTTCAATCCAAAAGGCGAGACGTTTAACCTTCACAGCGCGTCAGTGAGGCGCTTCTCCGACCGATGTTCCGATGTTTATGGTCAGAACCCCACTTCCTAATCGGATTTTGAAATTTTGACCACCATCGGTAGAGCATGTCAAAAATACTATTTTTGTCAACATTGGAGTTGTGGCGTTTTTCTTTCGCATGGCAGTACAACTAACCACCTCTTTCATAACTATGCCGGACCAACTGTTAACATTTTCTGAAGAATACCTATTCAGATACCGGCATTCACACGGAAAAATAGTGAGAATATCTTAAAACTTCGACGCGCGTTGGCATACAATCTAAGATAAGCGGTGGGTGAAGCATGTGTGTCCTATTTTCAACAAAGCTACCTACATAATATTACAGGTCTAATGTACTCGTACCAACTAAAATAATTCGAACTCGACAGTTCGGTGTCTGCTGAAAAGCGAAAATACCAAGAATGAATGTCAATACCTGTCTTTGTGGCTGTTGTATGTATATCATGTTTCAAACGGCTCAAACGCATGTAATTGTCATAAATGGGAAGATTTAGTTCAGTAAGCCTACTGCACGTTTTTTTGGAGCACGCCGTCGTGACCAGCAAGTCGTGGGGAAGGTGAGCGCCTTCGATGTCAGTGGATGATGATTCCAACTTGAAGTAGAAATGTCAGAAAATGAACGTTTGGGTGCTCCCCTCCCTCGAACTATCAGAGTCAATGGACAGTCATAGGGCAGCCTGAATAGTTCCGGGTCGCACAGTCGAGACGAAAAAACCACCATCGTCAGGTTGAGTCAACTTCTACGTCCAGGCTCTCATTAACGATGGAAAATACCGCAGTTCGCGCGCATGAGGACGTTCCCATACGCCAGATACTGACGTCACAGTGTTGTCCAGTTGGGAGAGGTGGAGAGGTATTGCAGGTCTCAATGCCTTGAGTCTGATGAGTCAGAGGCGTCTTGAGTCACAAGCCGTTTCTGAGAGCTCCTCAAGCGTATTTACCTTTCGAATCTTATCTCAAGCGCAGAGCTGAGAATTCGCTTTTATTATTGTTTTTCTGTCTCGTTTTACACCGACTTGACTCATTGGCAAAGCGTCGACGAGGAAAGCAGTTGAAATATCCAACCTTGAGTTATATCTATTTTTTAAACGAATCGTGCGAACTCTATAATTATAATATATTGTTGTTGGTCAAGAGAATCGTGCGATTCACACCGCTCTCACACAACCATACCCAACTCAGTGCAGCAGCTTCAGAACATGAAACACCCAACTTGATTTAGCAAACTTGATATAGCAATAAATTATGGACATGGGTGATCCCAATGATCCAGGAATGCTATTATTTTTCCATGATTTTGGCAATCACTGGTTATTATTCTTGCTAATCCCTCACTGGGAGTTCCCTGATTGATTGCTATTTTCGCACGCAATTAGGTTATCCCACCATACCTTAAAACTTCTACCTAATTAAACTTCTTTTCAATGCGCTGGAAATTCTTTTAAGCTTCAAGTGAAAAAGTTTGAAGAACATTATTGAATCGCTATTTGAAATTCTCATTTGCACCTGTACACAGGTACGTATTTTTTGTTTTGTTTAATAGGCTTTTTCACAATTATTTTAGTGGATAAGTATACTGCATAATGTTGGTGAGAGTTTTTCTAAAAGGTGTAGTATGAGGGGAAACCAATGATGAACCTTCAGCACCCTACCCCGTCCGATTGCCTTTTCTTCCTAAGATCCTGTTTTGGGCCGTATATAAAGGGTGCCTTGAGCTGAAAGTCGGGATGAGTGGGCTCGCAGGGGCGCTACATACGATACAGATGTCAAGAACACAAGATACTGGACACACGATTATTGCCCACTCTGAGGTAACTCAAGCTCTTCTTCAAGCAACTAGAACTATCTAAAGCGAATTATCACAAGTCATTAAACAGAGTAGCAGAACCTAGACTACAAGCAGTGAAGAGTACGAGTATAATTTGTATCGGAATAAAACTCAACTGTATAGAATGCTTCTGCTAGATGTTTCGATGAGCTCCAACCGTTGATGTAATTGAACAATGCCTAATTAATATTCACTTCCATGCAAAATGATATAGGCTCATGAAACCGTCAATAACCTATGTTCATGAAATACCGTCAATACCAATAGTTCATGAAATTCTAACGAATGAAATATCTGTATCAGAAACACATGACGACTTCTTTGAGTGCTTTATCAGTGCTTTACTCATACCGCCCCATCTTTCCGAATTCTTTCCACCCCCAAGTTGCATCACGCTCAATGTAGGTAACAACTCTGTGTTGTAAAGAAAATTTCGAACTACTTAAGGCTAAACGCAACGAGTTTAGTTGCAAAATCCGCCACCAGATGGCTGCACCAAGATGAATCAATTTTATTATATTTCTCATTTGAGAATGGAGCGAGATATTTCAATTGGGAAAGCGGATTTCTCATCAATATTCACGTAGAATTCCGGGTAATTTCGTTCAAAAAGTGTGCAAACATTTTTTGCCCACCGTTCCAAAAACATTTGTTCCAATTTTGAAAATTGTCAAAAAGTGGCTTAATAGGCACTTGCATTGGACTCCAGCAAATACAAACCCGTTTTCAGAATTTTTCTAAATTGACTGCAGCCGTCGGATTCTCGTTTCCAGGATTTTGGGTACAAGGGTCAAGATCGGGAGCTTCTGCGTGTGGGGGTAGAGGGTATCAACTTGTTTTCATGTTCCAGCAGTGGGGAGGTTCTAAAAAATTACCTAGTAATTATAGCTCATTTCATCAATAATTATTATAAATGTACGCAGAGTCACTTGGAGAAAAAACACCCTGATTCATGTGGAGTTCTTTCCTTGTCCATTGTTCTTAGCCTGCATCTCATTCCTTGTCAAATTAACTACCAGTCATTAGGTATCTTGTCAGACGGTTCGTAAGAGGAGGCGGAGAGGAGAGATGCCATACCTTCTCAAGTAATTATAGAAATTATTCTAATTTAAACTCCGGTATTTCAACAAGCGCGTGCGCAAATGTACAGAGCTGGAAAAGCCGTTTGATGTCATTGGGGAGGTCGTTCGTTCAATGCGTAAGAGGAAGGAGATAAACGAACCGTACTCAGCACCACGCGGAACCTGTTGGCGACGGATGAATAGTTGTTTTGACGAACAGCGCATTAGAGTGACATCAGCGTCAAGGGAGTCCAAAGAGCTGAAAGTTCGAAAATAACCCACGTTTCTTTGCTTTACGCAAAAACAGCGAATCACGATGTTTTCGGGCTTAGTAATCAAGATGAGTGAAGGAGCTTGCTGATGATTTGAGAGATCAATCGTTGATGTCATCAGTTAGGAAAGTGTCAGTTATTCAAGTGATAACAATCAAGTAGCCAATTGCATTATTTTGTGTCGTCAGAAAAATTAATATTCAAAGGCTGAATGACCCCGAGCCCTTGCACTTATTATATAATCAAAGGTAATGTTATACAGGGTGTCCCATTTCCTTCTGGAGAAACTCAGAGAATCGATTCTACTCTTCATTTCGAACAAAAATGCTCAGTAAAAATTTTTCGAAAAGTTCTTCGTTTTAATGATATGCGACAATTTGTGAAATAAATTCGAAAATATTGAGACTAAACAAATTCAGTTACACCGTTTGAAAGAACGTTAAATTTCCTGTAAGATTCTTTTCAATAGTCAGGGTTACTTGAAATGTTGGCCAATATTAGTTGGAACATTTGAAAATTTCAAAATTTAAAACTGTGAAAAAGATTGTTCGTTCCACTGAGGTTACAAAAAAAATACCTACAACTTGTCAAATGTCACAAAAACTTCTTCATCTAATAGGCTTTACATTTATGTACTTATATTTAAAAATAACGTTGTAGTAAAATTAAAAAATGATAATTGAACGTTTGAAAACATGAGCAGAGGTGAATCTGGGGAGGAGGAGAATTAATTAGACCTCGTAAAATATAACTAACGCTTCCTTGACTGGTTCTGGTTGAATAAAAATAATGCTGGAATATGAAGGGGACATACCGAAGTTCAAACAAGAACGAATGATTAGTTCCAACATTCAACAAGAATGGACAGGGAGGTGTCACTAGAACGTGATTTTGTTTGCACAAGTATTTCTTAATAATAAATTATGATCCTCGGTTAACCATCTTATCTTCCACCAGTTCAGTTTAATGTGTCTCGTGGAAAGGTAGTTGTTATGCCGCTTTATTTTTCAAATCAGGAGTACCGAGATAATATGCTGCTCGTTTGTGGATACTGTAACTGCAGCAGTACAATACTTGTAAAGCCTATTAGATGAAGAAGTTCTTGTGAAATTTGACAAGTTGTAGGCATTTTTTGTAACCTCAGTAGAACGTACAATCTTTTTAACAATTTTAAATTTTGAAATTTTCAAATGTTCCAACTGATATTGGCCAAAATTTTAAGTATCTCTGATCAATGAAAACAGAAGAATCTTACAGGAAATTTAACGTTCTTTCAAACGATGTAGGTAATTGGATTTGTTGTGGTCTCAATATTTTCGAATTTATTAGCGTTTTTATGTGGTAAGATAATGAAAAGATGGAAAAACACAAATTGTCGGATATCTTTAAAACGAAGAACTATTCGAAAAATTTCTACTGAGCATTTTTTGTTCCAAATGAAGAGTAGAATTGATTCCCTGAGTTTGTCCAGAAGGAACTGGGACACCCTGTATAAGCATTTGGAGGGAGTTGCCATGATGTTCTTCAAAATAATGAACATTTAATGAAAAATAATTATATTACCTGAAATTTATTGTTAACACTTACGGAGAATGTAGAAATTTGACTCCGTTTGGGCAGGCAATGATCCTTGTCCACTCTCGGTCAACAGGACTAGGTATTTATGAACATTTTGTTGGTAGACCTTTCATGATAGATCATGACAACAGATAATTATTTATTATGCAGGTGGGTACTTGGTGTTCGGGAACGAGAATAATTTCAGGGACTGCTGAGCTTGCTTTGAACGCTGTCGTTGTTGAACGTTGGAGGTGCGTTTTCTGGTGTTGGCTGAAATCGATTGGAATGGTTAGGGCACTAATTCCAAACGTGGAAGCGAGGCCGTGACTAATAGGACGTAATAGAAACAATCGGAGAGAAGGGTCGGGGAGAACCGTAGGAAATCAGTTAAACAAGGATAGAAAAAGGAAGAATGGAAAAAAGGAGAAGAAATCTCGATGGAAAGGGGGTGGAAAGAAGGCGTGGCGTCTAATTGGGGCCTCCCGGCGTCCACGCACACAAACGAGAGGAATCACACAGCGACGAAACCACCACAAGGACGAGCCCAGAGTGTGGGAAAGAAGCGCAGGTGCGGGTTTCTTGAATCTCGAAGCTGAAGAGAGGACACCTTGAGGAGTCTCCCACGCTATGGTGGAAGGGCACGTGCCCATGGCCGGGCGGGGCGAGGGGGATGACTGGGTTGCCCCCTCAACAATAAAAGGTCCTTCCTTATATTATCACACAATGCTAAAAACCGAAGTGATGCTCCGGATTGAGCAAGGCGAGGGGTCTGGTTGTCTCCTTGTTTCCAGGCTTCAGCGCGTGTTTACCTGAAAAGAACCAAGATAAATGTTAACACGAGGCCTGTCGCTATGAAATCCACACCTAAAAGGCCACTTCCTTCCACCATCCGTCTTCCTCGTTCCTCTTCAACATCACAATCTACTGAACCAATCAACTATCACTAGATGTACACATAACTGCTGATAGTTGGTTGAGATTTTCATTGTCAAGCTGAGCGTTTTCGATTTATCAGAGCTATAAAAATCCCAGTGCACCGAGAGAGAACCCAAACCTTCCATGGCCTTCCAAACCTTTCAATCAGTTGATTAGCTTACTTGATTTACGTACCCCAAAACTCCAGAAACTAAAATTACCTAACTTACCTAAGAAGCATGCAGATACCAATTTTAATCCATTTACGTCAAAGGCCCATCAACCTGGCAACACAGTATCATTTTAAAGTATACCCAACAATGTAATCATACTACCTCTATTTATAAGTATTTTGGTACCTATACTTAGTATGTAATTTCATTAATATAAATAATTTAAAATATTAGGTACCGATATTTAATTACTAGGGCTCGGATCCGGGCATATTTGCGTATTTTAATGGGCGATTCTACTCGTTAAAACAAGCATTTTAGCAGTAGAATGAGGTCTCTAGAGTTTACAGAATAGAAGTTATAAAATCTTATAAAAATCCTATTGGGGCCTTTTTTTAAATAAAATCCTATAAACTCTTATATGTGGGGTTTTCTTTGTTTAGTGTACTATTTTGCTCATTTTCGCATGAAAATCGCATATTTCCTACCATCCGAAAAGAGGGCATATATTATTGAAAAATACTTGCAGGATTTTTAATCCTCGAACCGTTTTAAGTTCATTGCCAAAGCTAAGGCTGCTTTTATGGATGAGGCTGCATTCATCTCTCATTTTTATTAAAGCAGACCTAAGTTATCTTCCTGAACTCATCCTGAGGCTTGAAACCAGCGGAAAGGAACTCACTGAAGTTGTTAAATTGATGGAAGATGCCCTTGAGAGAGCCGGCAATTGGCCCGGCAAGACTGGGAAAATTGTCAAAGCTGGAATTCGTTCCTTGAACGGAATTCTGGCTGGAAAGTTGGCCAAAATGCTAAGAGGAGAACCGTGCAAATGTCTCAATTTCACCCCAGCAGAAGCAGCTTCACTAAAGTATTTGCCTCTCGTTTCAGCTGACGTCGAGAGATCATTTTCCGCCTTGAAGTTGTTGGTAACTGAATTAAGAAAATCTCTAAAGACTGAAAAAATTGAAAGGATGCTGGTGATTCAGTACAATTCCCAGTTGTAAAAAGCGCGTTTTCGCTCACATGTACCTACTCATATTTTTATTTGTTGCACGTAGCAAGTATCTCCAAATTCACATGTACAGTAGGTGCCTACGCCTACATAGTATATAAATTTAAAATAAAAGAATGATTTTTAAACCCCTTCACTTTCTTTCCCTTTTTTCAAGTTTTCTATCGAGCGCTATGCTTTTTGAGCTCATGACTGAGCTTATTTATCCATTTATTGATCCTATATGCCAGTCGTATTTAGCCATTTTTCGATCCTTTTTACGATCTTATTTAATGGGTTTAACGCGCTTATTCAGAGGTTTTATCGGTGCTATCCCACAACAAATGCTGACTGGATTCAATAACCATAGAATCTCATATTGTAGTACCTACAAAGAAGTCAAATACTCCTAAATACCTCTATAAAGGTCATATAAGGATAGTAAAAATGGGAGTACACCTAGTTTGTATCTAAGTAATGAAAGATCATACGTAGTTTGAAGCTAGGTACGTACATAATATTATGAGCAGTAAAACTTATAATTAGGTAGGTAGTTTGATAGTAACGCTCACCTAGACAACCGATAAAAAACGTCACAAATATTATTACAGAAAGATTTATTGTGGTGTCCGCCGTACGCCGTCATATCCACCGCACATCTACTTATTTTTCGATCTGAAAAATTCGTTATTTCCCACACAGGCTCCATTTGGGCCCTAGTTGTGTCCCGAAACTTGGCAGCCCGATCGGAAGCCCAAGCCACTTAGCAGCCCAAGGGTGTTACGGGGGAAAAATGGGGGTAAAAATGGTTTTTATTTTGTGTGTTTCAGTAACATGAGCTTGCGAGGCATCGTTTTCCATGTTTTTTAGGACGAGGAAACCGAATATGAAGTCGATTTTGACCGAAGAGTGAAGAATTGGTGTTGTAACGAAGATTCAGCTCCCAAGATTAATTTTTTATGGGTCTAAAACCTGGGAAATTTTCTGAAATCACTAAAAACTTCTATAATCACGATCAATGATCAAAGATAATTTGTCAAAAATAGGAGCCTAATTCATGTTTTGGGGGGCCAAAATTGGTGGAGACCATAAAAAATTGCTATTTTAATTATTGCACATGAAAGGAACAGTGAACTTATTTCCAGCATTTCTGTAGGCCAGTAGAATAATAAACCTGTGACAAGGACTTTGCAGCGTTTTTTTCACCTCTTAGAGATGATTGGCAGTAATGCCAGCTTCGCGGATCAAGTAGATCCCACATGGGACCTAAAAACCAAATTTCAGTAATTTTGGCTCATGGTAACTAAGAAAAGTGTGGTAATGGGCGAAAATTTGTTCATTCCATTTTCGATTCTACGCACCTTCAAACGCAAGCCATCAAATTTGGAGAGGTGGAGGGGGAGGGGGTCAAGCTTTTTCTTTTCCTGCTCGTTTCAAAGGTTTATTGCTTAAAATAATAAACCAAAAGCCATAGCGAACCAATAACTGCCTGATTATATTTTTTAAAACCCATTTCGAGTCACATTTGAAAGAGCGAAATTACTGAGAACTCATGTCCCGAGTCCAATAATCCAGTGGTGATTATTTGAAACAAGGCGTACGAACTTACTGGTTCTTCACTTTAATTAATTTGTAGTCCATCTCCCAGAGTACAGGAATAGGTACAGGTATCATTGCCTTAATTATCCGAACTGATTGGATTAGGTACTGTTTGTGGAGATTTAACAGTTGATTATTTTGGTTTATTATTTTCAATAATGAACCTTCGGAATCGAGCATGGAACAAAAATTAACCCCCCCCCCCCCCCCCCCCCACCCATTATTGCTTCCGTTGCAAAGTACGTAAAATCCGAAAATTGAATAAAATAATTTCTGTCCGTCCACCGTACAGCGTACTTCGCACTTTCCTTAGTTACCATGGGCCAAAATTAATGAAATCTGGTCTGTAGGCCCCATTTGGAGTATAGTTGTTCCGCGAAGCTCGGCGTTACTGTCAGTCATCTCTAAGGGGTGAAAAATAAGTGCTGACATTTTCAGAACGCCGAAGCTCGAAAACTTTCAGTCGAAGGGTAAGGTTTTTTTTAAACGTTTTTAAATTGATCTCGAACTAAGGATTTTTTGACGTACGTCCAGCCGTTCGTTTGAAGGAAACTGTATAAATCCGGCCCAGATATCACTGGTAGGGAACACCTGATTATAATCACGCATGGCTGTATCAGATGTTCGTGATATTATTTCATTGGAAGAATGATGGTTATTTTGAATTCAGTTGATAGATACATTTTCAATTTGAACTAAAGTTATGCTTCATGAATAACAGCAAAAATAATTAATGATAGAACTATTTATTCAACCGCATGTTCATGAAATGTGATTGCCCGGCTGGCTCCACTACCTACTCGACTTGAGGGGAAGTACGAGGGTGGGTATTGACCACAGAAAACAGTGATCTACGCAGGTGGGGCATCTATACAGGTAAATGATAAACCGTTGGGTAATAATTTGCAGAGTTTTTTGTATAGTTACCACATGTTGCATCATTCCTTAGAGACGGAAAATTCTAGCTTCTCATGAAAGTTCAGTTTCTTGTTTTATTCATGATCATTCAGTTTTGTATTTAATAAAACATTACGCTAAAGTTCTTATATAATTTCAATTTATTGAACGCAAAAGTCAACCATGGAACGTAACCTAAAACCTGACCGTTTCGGAGTCGACCCGCACGACTCGGCGGCCGTCAAGGACTGGAATTACTGGTTGAAAACGAAAATGTCGCGCGACTTGCTCTACAATAGGCTCCATGTAAGGGACAGGATAGGCGTCTAGAAAAGTATATCTGTTAATGGTCTGATATTGATCATTCTTTTGGTTTATTATTCTGTGAATAATACACCTATGTATTCGCTCAGCAAAAAATTTGTATAACACCCCCTCAAAATTTTTTCTTTTCCGTTTCAAGGTGCGTAGATTCCAAAAATGCAATGTCTCGTTTTCCATGTTTTGGGGGTCGAGAAGACCGAATATGAAGTCGATTTTGACCAAGGAGTTGAAAATAGAGGTTGTACCAGATGTTCAGCCCCCAAAATTGATTTTTTATTAGTCAAAAACCTGCGAAATAGTCTGAAATCACCATCAATTTGTAGAATAACACTAGGAAAAGTGTCAACACGTGGATCAAGACGATTAAATGGCACTACCAATGATCAAAGATAATATGAAAAAAAAATAGAGCGTACCTAATTCAAGTTTTGGGGGCCAAAATTGGTGGAAACCACCGGAAATAGCTATTTCAATTATTTTGAAATAGCTATTTCAAAATGAAAGCAACAATAAATGAACAGCCAGCATTTCTGTAGGTACCTATTTCCAGTAGAATAATACGACGGCCACGGTGAAGAAGTAGGTAAGTCGAGTTTCCGAGCAAATCGGGGTAAGTGGTCAGTACGACTCAATGAGCCACTCCCCAACCCGTGAAGAAGTAGGGAAGTCTGCTCGACCACCATAAGGGCGTTATCCACACGTGCATTTTTAGATATCTTTGAAAGTAGAGTTACTTTATAGGTATGTCAACAAGTCCAATATTTCTTTCACTTTCAAGGGACGTTGAAATTAAGGTAAGTCACTTAACCATTTATTCACACTAGTTTTCAGTGTCCAAAGTAGGCAAGTCGACTTGACCAAAAATATCCGGAACGTTTCTGTTCATTGAACACATAGGCAACTCCTCTTATCCAATTCTGCACAGCTAATTAACATATCTTTTCCAGGTAAGTCAACTTGTGTGTTGGTTTATTATTTTCAATAATGAACCATTGGAATCGAGCATGAAAAAAAAAATTCTTACCCCCTCTCAAAATTTGATGGTTTACGTTTCAAGGTATGTAGAATCCAAAACTGCAATAAAAATATTTCTGTCTGGCCGCCGTAACGGCCACTTTTCTTAGTTACCATGAATCATAATTGAAGAAATTCGGGTTATAGGTTCCGTTCGGGGTCTAGTTGGTCCTCGAAGCTCGACGTTACTGTCAGTCATCTCTAAGGGGTTCAAAATAGGGGTTGAAATTTTCAGAACGCCTATACCTTTTTTTACGTGAATTTTTTTACGGTTTCAAATAGTTCTCGAACTTGGGAGTTTTTTAAGACCACCCGGAGCACCGTACGTCCAGCCGTTCGTTCACAGTAAGGCCCCGAAGTTTGCACCGACAGGCATTTTCGACACCAGGGTGAATGAAATTGTATACATCAGACCAAATCTCGTCTCCAGGGACGCGCCAACAATAGGAAATTGGCCGGAGATAAAATCATTGCTAGGAATCACCTGATTTTATAGGCGGAGTATGAGGTCGAGTTGGTTGTTCTGTGATATTATTTCATTTGAAAAATGATGGCTCTTTTGGAGTTTGTTGATAGGTAGTGAAATTTGAACAAACGTTGAAGTATTATTGATGGGTAAATTATTACTATACGATGGTAAACTAACTTACAACTTATTGTATTGGTGGGTAAATTATTACACAATGCCAAATTATTACACAGCGGTAAATTTATTACACAACGGCTCATCTACCCAGAAGGGGCTGGATTTTGTTGATAGGTACTTTTGCAACTTGAACAACCGTTGAAGTATTATTGATGGGTAAATTATTACACAATGGCAAATTATTACACAACGGCAAATTATTACACAACGGTGAATTATTACACCACCGTAATGTGTTACACAACGGTAAATTATTACACAACGGTTCATCTACCAAGAAGGGGCTCGATTTTGGGAAATCGTCTGAAATCACCATTAAATTTGTATAATAACACTAGAAAAAGTGGATCAAGACGATTAAATGGCACTACCATTGATCAAAGATAATTTTAAAAAACAAAAAAAAACGGAGCGTACCCAATTCGTGTTTTGGGGGCCAAAATTGGTAGACACCATCACAAATAGCTATTTCAATTATTTCACATGAAAGAAACTATAAATGAACAGCCATCATTTCTGTAGAAGTGCCCAATAGAATAATAAACCCACGTGACGAGGACTTTGCAGCGTTTTTTAAATATACTTTTGCAGTACCTACAAAATAGCGCCGAGCATCCTTTTTTATATTATTATTAATGGTCCCCCCCCCCCACCCCTGATATAAAGTTTTTGGCAAAGAAGAGTGCATATTTTTTCAAGTTCTACCTTCTTGATACCTCCACACTTGTGGCCATAACTAGGTAAGTCGTCGGTGCTGAATTGGGTAAGTCTTCTAGGAGTCAAAATGTAGATCATTTCCAGAATTAATAGTAATTTTCTGAAAATTTGGGGAAAATAAAAATTTTTGGAATTATAATCTCATTTGTAGCACAATTACCTGATTTTACGGACAGCGTCCAACTTAAAAACTGCTCTCCTATAAATTTCAGATTTCTGACATACCTACTTCTTCACCGTGGCCGTCGAATAAACCCATGTGACAAGGACTTTGCAGCGTTTTTTTTACGATTTTTTGCTCTTCACATCAAACGCCTGGGCCCGCCAAGGCGATAGCTACCTACTCTTCTCAATAATATTCTCCTCAAGGAATAATTCTAATTTGCCGCTCCATGAAACGCGACGGTCAGTTGTGGGTACACAACGTTCTTCATCCAAATGCTCAGATGTCGGAAATGGGTTACCCACAAACCGTATCCGTGAGTAATCCGGTTGAATGTCGAAGTTGATGGAAAAGGCCTTTAATTGAGCCTCCATTGACACGTGCTCAAGATCGGGATCATTGGCCACGTTCAATGCAGGTTCATCATAACATACCGCACAGCTGCCGAGGATGGAAAAGAAAACCATAAAGGTTTATGAAGTGTTTGGCATGTGCCTGAGGGAGGGTGCGGTCATGATCGAAATATCAATCACCCCGTCTCCCCCTTCACCGCTCTATTTGAACAAACAACGCAACAATAGAGACAAATCCCTATAACAGGCCAATGTCTGCCACCCTCGAGTTCCTCATCACTTTTGTGGTCACGTTTCCGGGGACAAGGGCCGGTCGCGTGTTGTAGTCGCGGTATCGGAATTCCCTATTGTTGTGATGAGTTTTCTGATCATGCGCCACGAGTACTCCCACTGACGTCAATGATAACCGACGACCAACAAGTCCATCTTTTTAACGTTAAAACATAGCTACTCGATGTTATCTCTCTCTCTCTCACTCCATGCCAATACGGATGGCATTTTCTAAATAGCTATACATAGTCTCAATACCTGTATAAATATACATAACTATCTATACCCGGCATGCGTTGCAATGTCACCCAAAAGAGAAAGTGTTTGTCTCTTAATGTTGTTTGTTCGAGTGTTGCAATTAGATACGCAATATTTTATTTCCGGTCTAGTGCGTACCTAAACGAATAAATCGGAAGGTTTTCGATTCGTGAGCAGGCCAAATACCTGCCTGTCCATTGTGTAAATAGGCGCGCCAGATATTTAAAAAAAAATTATTCTGCTAATTCAGAAACCTTCGCGGGCGTGCGCGCAACAACTCACCCATGTTTCATTGCAATCGAATAAATGGTATGGGAACGCGTAGGTACGGGACAAACAAAGAAACATTAATTTTTATATAATATAGGTACTGAGGTGGAAGAGTGTGTAAAGCAGAAACCACATACGGCTTTGCAGCAACTGGTTGAATACTTATTTCGCCAGAAAAAAAGAAGAAAAAAAGGCTGAACTTTCACCAGTCCCAAAACCGCCGTAGTAGGTAATGTTACCTACAATGAAACCTCTACTGAAGTCAAATGCCAACCACCCATGGAGAAAATCATTATATTGAGAATATCATATTATCGTTATATTGATTTAAACAACCTACAATACCAACTTGATGTCCCTTGAAGCATTACCCCTTCTTTGAATGTGCGAAATACCTACTCGATTAGGTACCTCATACTTCACCAGTCCCAATCACCTGCATTTTACGCGACTGTTTTAAGATTTCGAAAAGGACAACTGAATGCCACACACGAACTACCGCTGAACTACAATAAATACACTCATCCGTTTTAAATACATATTGCAAAATGTTTAAAACGTGCCAGATTTTGTAAAATGATTCTACTAATTATTATTTTGTATTCAAAGAAAGTTTTAGGTTTTATTATCTGGAGTTTTCTTTCATGATGATGTTTGTTTTTGTTGGAAGTTAAAACATTGTGGACCTCTTCTCCCTAATTTGGGCCTTTACTTAGCCCACATAGGGGAATATTTTCCTTCGATTTTTTACAAACTACCTACACCACTTGTTATTAAACACACAGAGAAACCTTGATGCATATGGGGAAAAGAAGAATTATTATTATTCCTTCTTTTTTTTTAGAAACTCACTTTAAAAAAATACAGATAAAGAACGGTCAATTTCGGTGCATGATGAAGGCCGCGACGGTGAGGACCGATCTACGGAACTGGCAACTTTTTTTTACAATTTTATTCAAATGAGTATAACTAAGCTCTAGCCAGCCGCTTTCAGTCGTTACCTGAGGCAGTGTGTTTAGCTCGCCCACGACTGTAAATTCGAGTAGGTAATAAATATTCGTAGTTAGCATACAAGATTTAGCGGAGTTCTCACCTACTTAATACAGGTAATATTGTTTCCACCAAGGTAATTTACTACTGCCGTGATAAAATCTTTGAAAAACATCCTATTTACCACTTTTATAGACAGCGACCGGGCGTCGCTTTCATTCCAGGGAACGACGATTTTTGTCCATCGAAACGCGGGAAACATGAAACCTTTCGTAGCTCGGAGACAAGATGTCACTGAAAACCCGCGATGGAATGGTTTTGCCATTTTCTCCGGCTGAGCTCCCATAAACATCGGACTTGGCTCCTGTTCGCGCGCGCTTATGCAGGCGGTTGTAAACAACTGGTGGCCCTTTCACTTTTGTGTCACAGTAAACTCACTTAGATCCCAGGCGACCGACCTTCCTTCTAGGATTCGTGCACTGATCGTTTGTCCGATTTTTCCATTGCAGAATCCCTTTTAATGAGTTACGCGGAGTTAGAAAAACGTCTGCGAATTCGAATAGGCAGTATCACATAAACGCAAAGTACTGCGCTCAAAATTTCAGCTAATTTTCGCCAGGCGCGGATCCAAGGGGGGGGGGGGGTCACAGGGGTCATGACCCCCCCCAGAATCAGCCTGCATTTCAAAAAGCAGAGCTGAAGGAATTGTTCACAAACCCGAAAACAAAAAAAAACCAAACGAAAACGAACCCAGTTTTTGTGAAATCAAAAAAGAACTATAAAAAATCTAAAAAGATTCGATCAAAAATGTCAAAATTAGTCGAATATAATCGTACACTTGGTCCTACCAATGTTACTTTATTATACAATTATGTCAATAAATTTACCTTGGTGTATCCGTCAAATTACACCTTGTTTATTTCTTCTTATTTTTGTTAATTATTATCTTGTTTTTGTTTCGTTCTCGCTTTCTTTCCTGCCAAATTCAGTAAAAACGATACTGAACTCACTGAGATCAACAATAGACTGTTGTGGTTTCAATGTTTTGATTTGCGAACTCTGAAGAACTACGCTGCCATAAAATGCGCCAATTTGTTTGAAAACACATTAGGACACTTTTTTAGAAGAAAATTGAAAATAAATACATTTATCAGTTAAATAATTAATAGATATTGAAAAATATTTTTTACATAAACAATGAATTTTATAAATAAATACAATTAATTTTGTAAGTAGACAAATTGGACGAGTTTAGGCATAAGGTTGAACATTCGGTTTGTATTGTTCGTTTGGTTATTTTGTTATTTTTTATATTGTTCTACCCTGTGACCCCCTCCGGAAAAAAATTCTGGATCCGCCCCTGATTTTCGCGTTGCCAGTTACAAATAAATGGTCGACACTTCATGTTAGCACATGCGCAGACGAAAGTTACGGTACGATTCCAGTGAAATTCATATTGAACTATCAAAGTATTATTCCTGATCGATCCTCAAAATCTTGACTCATTTCAACGATATTTAAGGTAGTTATGGGCGTTTCAAGTATTTCAAGCTTGCGCATGCGCAGACAAAACGATTTTGAAACGGCACCACCTGCGATTCAACCCGCGTGTATCCTCAAATTTTCATCTCTGTACGACTATTTTTCGCCTAGTTAGAAGCGTTACAGAGAAATTGTCAACATTTCATGTTCGCGCATGCGCAGACGAAAGTGACATTACGATTCCAATGAAATTCATTTGGAAGTATCAAAGTATCATTCCTGATCGACCCTCCAAGTTTGAACTCATTGCAACGATGTTTAGGGTAAGTAGCTATGGGCGTTCCAAGGGGGGGAACCATCTGTGTTGCAACCCGCACCTACTCTCCAAATTTCAGCCCATTTCCACCATTATTTCGGTTAGTTATGGGCGTTACAAGGAATTACCACAGACAGACAGATAGACGGAACCAAAGATGTTCCCTGACGTTCCTCGTCCTAAAAAACATTGAAAACGATGCCTCACAAACTGATGTTACTAAACCTTCAAAGAATCCTATTTTTACACCCATTTTCCAGCAGTAACACCCTTGAGTATATTCCGATCGGACTGAAAAGTTTCGGGACACAACTAGGGCCCAAATTGAGCGTGTGTGCGAAAGAACGAATTTTTTAGGCCGAAAATAGTTGATATGGATGGTGCGGCGGACGGACATGGATTTTTGGAATCTACGCACCTTGAAACGTAAAAGAAAAAAAATTAAGGGGGTGTTATAAAAAAAAAATTCTGAGCGAATACCTACTTAGGTTTATTATTCACAGAATAATAAACGAAAACTGAAGGGAGGTCCAGGCAGTGTCTTTAGCATGGAATTTTTAGCGAATTTTCAAAGAAAATGAAGCTATTGCAATGGCTTCGAAATTTAAATAATATAAATTTTTGGAAATTTTCTTCATAGAAATCCGTTTCAGACCATTCTAAAACGATTCCTGAAATTTAACACTTTTTTATATGTATATATATATTTATATATATATGTGTCACTCCAGACGATAACTCTCGATAGAATTGAGATAAACAGCTCAAATTTGCACAAAAAATCTATCTTGGCAATCGAAAGGCTAAGTTCGAAGATGGGCGAAATTGGCCTACTCTAAGGAGGGTTTTGGCGCATTTAAAGTGCGCAAAAATTACCCAAAAATCCCCAAAATGTTATTTTCCAACAAGTGACCCCTCATTTTAAAGGTTTTTGCACGCTGAACACGATGGTGGAATCGGATTTTAGATATCTTGATCCGTTCTCAAATTAGAGCATTTAAAGTGCGCAAAAATTACCCAAAAATCCCCAAAATGTTATTTTCTAACAAGTGACCCCTCATTTTAAAGGTTTTTGTACGCTGAACACGATGGTGAAATCAGAATTGCGATATCTCATTCCGTTCTCAAACTGGAGCACTTTGAAGATTAAGGAACGTGGTTATTTCTTCGAAAATTCGCTCTTATAGCCATGCTGCATGACTGTGGTTTTTTTCACTTGTAGTAGTAGAATCCATTGGCTGCAGTTCAAACATTTCCATACGAATTTAACTTAGAATCGAGAATTATACGCTTATTTCATTAGAACTAACGACGAACACGGATAAATGTGAATCCTGTGGATCTGTCCTATCATCATTTTTAATGATAATTATAATAAATGCATTATTTCGAAACCCCAGTCCACGCGGTTGATCTTACCTGTAAAGGTTTACCTAGACGAGTAGGGGTATCTAATTTGTCGGGTGTTGTTGCATGTGGACTCACTGATGAATTTTTTTTCCCAGATAAAATAGTTGAAGTACATGAAAAATAATTTATAGCTAAGGAAAATATTCCTCTATGAGGGCTAACGCCCGAGTTAGGGAGAAGAGTTCCGTTCTAAACATAACACATCAATTAGGTAAATGAGAAAATATACAAAAAATAAATAAATTGTCTAAAAGTTATCAACTTGAACATAAATAGTGCTATACTAATAATATTAATCTATGTTTATGTAATGGGATTTCAAACTTCTATTTTTACACATTTAGGATGCTCTAGAAGCCTAAGTTTCAACTCATTCGATAAATGGTTAAACTCTTTAGTCCCAAAATATCGATAGCTATTTAAACCCGCGTAGTGGCGCAACGGAGGAGGAACATAAATCCAAAAACTTGGTAGCGGGTTGGCGGAGTACGCTGAGGAAGCGAAAATGACTTCTCCCTCAGGACCTGCCGTATGGAGGAAACTTTTTTGAGTTTAAAAATGTCCAGAATAGTTTTTTTTTAAATAATGGAGGCGTGTGTTCTGGATAACAATATAATCATTAGATGAAATAACAATATAATCATTAGAAGCTTGCTACACCGTGTACGTACATGTAAAGCGGTGTATGACTACACCGCGAGTTCGCTGATCTGGAAACGTATTCACCCAGACGTCCTTGGGACCCCCCCTGAGCCCCGAACAATGCAAACGACCTGCAGTCAGAGGGTTATCAGGAGGACTCGTCGCACGCCAATTTAAGGAGATCCATTCGAAGCTGTGACACGAGCTACGAGGCTCCCTCCTTCATGAGTCCTGAATACTAAATCGGTTGCGGACCGGACATGGGCCATCTACTGAGGGATTTCACCTCCCTTTCCCAGGCCAATTAAGACGGTTAGCAGTCGAGGAGGATGAGAAAAACAAGCGGATAATCTCATCAACAAGGCGGGAGATTCGCTCTGTCATTTGCATGATGAACAGCGGAACGGCGAGAAGGCGAGAATCGTTCGACGGCTCGACAGACAGCGGTCTTGGAGAATCAACGAAAAGATGCCTTAGCCCTGGAGAGATCTTTTAACTGGGTTGCCAATCAATTAGTTTCAGTTTTCTTTTCCGTCGGGCAGCTCTGATTTTTCGGTAGAACCTGCGCGCCAAGTGCTTTTAAACTCTCTTTCCCTCTTCCTCCTCATCAAAAGTCCTATTTTGGTTTATTATTCTCTGAATAATACACGTATGTATTCACTCAGCAAAAATTTGTATAACACCCTCTCACAATTTTTTTCTTTTACGTTTCAAGGTGCGTAGATTCCAAAAATGCGATGTCCTTCCGCCGTAAACCGTCTCATGGATATATGCATATATATCTACTTTATTTTCAGTCTAAAAAATTATTATTTTGTACAGAATACCCTTCTGTTACAGATCACAGCTCTCTGTATAGATAACCTTCCTATATAATATAATATGTACTACTCTATACGTATTATGTGAATCGCAGACCCTCCGTAGGTTAGTACCTAACCCCGTACTCGTTAGGTACTAGGTACCTACCTAAATCACGTTAAATGTTGCTAAAATAATACAGCCGATGACAAACAGTAACTAAAATGGCAAAAAGAAACGCAAATAATGAAGTTCTAAAGGAAAATTGTTTATGTGGAGTGAAATAGATGCCCCTTCTGCGTAGATCACTGTTTTCTGTGGTCAATACCTACCATCGTGGTCAGGTATAATGAAACGTCGAGTAATAGCTTGCCCATCAATAATACGTCAACGGTTGTTCAAGTTGCAAAAGTACCGAGCAACAAAATCCAGCCCCTTCATGGTAGATGAACCGTTGTGTAATAATTTACCGTTGTGTAATAATTTACCGTTATGTAATAATTTACTGTTGTGTAATAATTTACCGTTGTGTAATAATTTACCGTTGTGTAATAATTTGACGTTGTGTAATAATTTACCATTGTGTAATAATTTACCATTTTGTAATAATTTACCCATCAAAAATACTTCAACGTTTGTTCAAGTTTCACAAGTACCGACCAACAAAATCCGATAGTCCATCACTTATCAAATGAAATAATATCGCAGAACAAACAACTCGACTTCCTACAGCCATCCTTGATTATAATCAGGTGCTCCCTAGTGATGATATCCCGGCCGGATTTATACTGTTTGATTCACGATCGTGTTGACGAAGCTTTTTGGTGCACATGAACGGCTGGTCGTACAATGCTCCGGGTGGTCACAAAAAATTGTTTAGCTCAAGACAAATTTAATATGTCCTGGTGCGCGGTCAACCAGCTCTTCGCCGACTGTCAGATAAGTCATTAGTCTTTAGACTTTACTATCTTGTGCAATGGGACAGTTAGAAGAGGACGATCCTCCCGACATTAGTATGGATGATAAGAAGGATGAAGATAAATCCGCTGATATAGAATCACAACAATCCATCGGATTGAAGTACAGAACATCGGATCCCGGTCCTTTTCAAGTATTCATCGAAAGTTTATCGGACGATCTGGGTGGGGTATCAAGACTTCATCCAATGACAATTGGTAAACTGCTTCATGATAAGCATAAAGATATTTCAAATAACATACTTGGCATTACTAAAATAGGTCGAAATAGATTAAGGGTGGAGCTATCAAACGCAGTTTCTGCTAATAAACTATTGGACTCGAGACATTTAAAAATTCAGAAATTCAAAGTATACGTCCCATTCTATGCGCTCAAACGCAAGGGTATTATAAGAGGGGTACATACGAGTTTGAGCGAATCCGAAATTACAGCGGTAATTAAAGGGCCATATGGAGAACATATTGAAATACTAGAATTGCGTAGACATTTTAGGAGGACAGAAGACAAAACCATTGACGGGGAACCATGTCTAGTACCTACGCAAACAGTTTTTTTCACCATGAGAGGGCAGATGCTTCCTCAATTCGTTATCATTCACTATGTTCGATGTGATGTATCTACATACGTGCAAAACGTAGTACAATGTAGAAAGTGCCTAAGATTTGGGCATGTGGAGAAGCATTGTAAGAGTGCTACATTTACATGTGAGTTATGTGGAGAGCATCATTTGAGCAAAGACTGTAACAGGCCTCAAGAGCTATTCTGCATTAACTGTAAAGGTGCACACAAATCTACAGACAAAAATAGCTGTCCTCATTATGACGTGGAAGTATCGATTAAAAAGACGATGAGCGATAGGAGCATTTCATATTTTGAAGCAAAAGCTATGGTACTCGGTACGTCCTTTTCAGCTGTCGCTCGTAATCCCCCTATTTCCCTAGCAGACGTTAACCAATTTCCGTCTGTTACGGAAGCTGCAGAAATGACCAAGGACAGAAAGTTCGCGTCTACTAGTTCTTACATACGATCAACGAAAAGGAGCCGAATAACTACCCCAAATCAATTACCAACCCCTTTCCTTCAGCCATTGCAAAGAATGTTCTCCGATAAAACCCCTTTGAACATTCCTGGTGGTCTGTTGATTCATAACAAACCCAAGTCAGGTGTCTCCTGCAGCAGTGGAGAGAAGGTTAGTGTCGACGACAACGTTTATGTCAAACTTCAAAAAGCGGACATATATGATGCGGTAATAGCAGTACTGAAATCTTTGCCTCAGGAAAAAATGAATCTTACAGATACTGACATTAAAACGCTAATACAAGACCGATTAGAAAGCTATTTTGAGAAGAATGATCATTGATTCAACCAGTTTTTTTCCCCTCCCGTTCCTTTTTTTTTGCATAACACTAATACAATGGATGATAACGAATCATTAAATATTTTACAATGGAATGCTCGCTCGTTTTGTACGAAACGGACCGAGTTTGAAATTTTGGTTCAGACTTTGAATATCAACATAGCAGCGATATCGGAAACAGGCTTCAATACAAATATAAACTACGTGTACCGAGGTTTCAACGTGGTCCGCAAAGCGGGAAATGATGGCAGAACTGGAGTGGCTATCCTTATTAAAAACCACATCCCATACAGAGAGTTGGTCTGCACATTCAGACGCGAAAATTTCAAGTATGTGGCTGTGGCTGTACGGCTGGCTGACGGCTCTTCTTTAAACGTAGTTTCATTATATAATCACGATGAATGTAACTTATCAAAACGTGAATGGACTGAATTCCTCTCGTCCTGGGACACTCCTGTATTGATATTAGGAGATTTTAATGTTCATCATAGAGCTTTTGGGGCTAGCTATACAAATGCTAAAGGGTTGAAACTGATGGACGCATTAGATGACTCGAATTTAGTATACCTTAATGATGGAACAGAAACGAGAGTACCCGCAGTAAACCAGGTAAATAGGTCCGCAGTTGATATTTCACTGTGCAGTCCCGGCCTGGCGAGCTCATGTGTCTGGTCAGTACTCCTAGACGCCCATAGTTCCGATCACTTCCCGATCTACATTGAGTTGTCATCCAAGAAGGTGAATAGGAACGAAATTATACGCCACCGAAAATGGAATTCAGAAGCTGCCGACTGGGAAAAATTTGAGAGAACGCTTTTGAACGAGGAGATACCTTCTGATATCTCGTATGGCCAGTTCATCAGAATTTTGGAAACCGCATGTGAGGAAGCAATACCTACTCTCGCTGGAGTATGCAATCCAAGGTATAGTAATGTTTGGTGGAACCTCGACTGTCTTTCAGCCCTTCAACGACGGCAGGAAGCTCTAAACATTTACAAATGCACCCCTAGTAACCACAATTTTGTTGAATACAAGAAGTATAATGCAATTTTTAAAAGGGTGGTAAAAATAGCAAAGCGGAAATCCTGGGCATCTTACTGTTCAGAACTGCATCGGTCTACACCTCTTAAAATGTTGTGGCAACGAATAAATATATTGACGAACAGGAAAGTAACCAACGTCCAACCAATGGTGCCAGGTGTATGGTGTGACGAGCTATTAAGAAGCATTACCCCAGACTTCGTACCTTTTGGCGAGGTTCATGCCAGCACTGATCCTAACCCTGCTACATCGTTGCCAATCGACCCGTCCATAGTAGGTGATTTCACCATGAACGAAATCCGAATAGCAATAAAATCATCTTCTAACACTGCGCCGGGAAAGGATCTCATCGATTATTCAATTCTGAAGCATCTGCCGCAAACAGTCATGCAACATTTGCTCGAGCAATTTAACAAGGTCTGGAACTCCAACAACATACCTGTAGAATGGAGAGACGTGATTGCAGTGCCGATACCGAAACCGGGAAGACCTCCAAATAATTCAGACAACATGAGATTGATTTCATTAACGTCATGTGTTCTCAAGACCTACGAGAGAGTTTTGAAAAACCGGCTGGAGTGGTTCGTGGAACATCACCAATTATTACCCGACTACCAATACGGATTCAGGAAGGGTAGGTCTACTCTCCACAGTCTCGCTACACTCGTCACCGATATTCAGAAGGGTTTCACTCTCGGCAAATCAACTATGAGCTTAATGCTGGACATAAAAGGAGCTTACAATTACGTTATCCTGGAGATTTTGGTGGAGAAAATGAGAGCTATGGGCATCCCAGACAAATTCACACACAACATTTATAGCCTCTTATCAACGCGCAATGTGTATCTGAGAGCAGGACGTGAGACATATGGACCACGTGTTGCGCGGGTTGGTCTTCCACAGGGTGGAATTTTGTCAACGATATTATTTGCATTGTATGTAGGCGATATGGGTCTGGAAATTCCGAATAGCGTAAGAATGTTACAATATGCAGATGATGTATGCTTGTATGTGACTGGAACGGACTTTGACGAACTTCAGGATCACCTGAGACAGGCATATGCGATCGTGGAACGTTGGTGCACAAATAATGGTCTCAGCATTTCCATATCCAAGTCGACGGTCTGCGCATTTTCGCGTAAACGGAGATTACCGATTGCAGATGAGATTCAACTAGGAAATGTAACTTTCAAAGTTGAGAAAGTGGTGAAATTTCTGGGAATGTACATAGACAAATCGCTTTCATGGAAACCACACATAAATTATATCGCCCAGAAGACCGAGAAATATATCAACGTGCTGCGTATGGTAACCCACCTTCACTGGGGAGCTGATCCAGTCGTCGCCCTGCGTTTCTACCGAGCCACCATTCGTGCCATGTTGGACTACGGTTGCCCACTGTATGGCCAGGCGTCACAGGCCACGCTTTCAATCCTTGATAAAATCCAGGCTAAAGGACTTCGCATCTCTATTGGGTACTTACAATCGACGCCGAAAGTGGTGATGATGCAAGAGTGTAATGAACCACCGCTTCATTTACGCCGGCAAATGTTATCGGACAGATTTTTAATGCGCGTATTGGCCTTTCCAACCGGCTTACTTGCTAAGATTCGTATACTTAACGAACACAATTTAGTGTGCAATTATTGGATGTCCAAACCATCACCTCCCCTTGCTTCGAGTTTTGCGGCACTGGCTGATTATCATGCCATTGTCGAATCTAGTAATACTTTGGCTGTCTTCAGGCATGATTTTTCTCTGATCCAATCCAGGCTTTCCTACTGTATTCTAGACCCCATTGCGTTCGGCTCTCCTACAGCATCTTTCAACGAGCAAATACACGTGCGATTCCCGGAAGGATATTTCCTGTACACGGACGGATCCAAAAGCGGGAACAGTTGTGGATGTGCGTTTTATGATCCACAAGCTAATAGCAGCCGGCGTTTCAAGTTGAACGATTCCTCATCCAGTTTTACGTGCGAAGCACTGGCAATCCGAGAAGCCCTTCGTTACGCGGCAGCTAGGTCGGAAAATTTGGTAGTGGTGGTCACTGACTGCCGTAGTGTATTGATGAAGCTGGCGAATTTCAAATTCGCCTGTGATTTCAGTGAAGCCTTGATGGACATTTTAACTTCAGTTAGAGCTATGAGAGCAGCTCACCGCCGGGTTCAGTTCGTGTGGACCAGAGCTCACACAGGTGTGAGGGGGAACGAGATAGCGGACTCCATGTCAAATGAGGCTAGACATAACGGGATATACCTGGACAGTAGACTTCCACACACGGACATTTATGTACAAGCCCATCGAAGTCTCAAGGCGAAATGGCAAATAGAATATGGCGTCGCAGAGACAGGGGAGCGATTCCGGATTGGAAACCCCCACGTATCTGTGAGGCCATGGTTCAGTACTTGTGAGCTTGACAGAAAGGCCATAAGAATAATTTGCCGGTTGCGCTCAAATCACGGATTGTGCGGGGATTACCTACATCGAATTGGACAGCGCGCCTCGCCCGACTGTGATAGCTACCAGGAGACCGTAGAAACATTACACCATATCGTCATGGAATGTCGAAGACATGACACAGGAAGACGACAATTGATGGACCAGGTGGTACTACACTTGGAGAGCCCAGTCTGCTACCACCAAATGATCTTTTCCAAGAAGCTCCCAGTGTACAGAGCTATATATTCTTTTATAAACAATATTAAAGTAAAAATTTAGGTATTTCAACTCCAGTGCGCAAAAATCAAAAAATTTATTTTAATTTTATTAGAAAAATGTTTATTTTAAATTTTGTAAATTAATTTATTTTGTAAAAAATTTGTATTATGACATAAATTTGTAAAAATGTATTTTAAATAAAACTTCCATGGCTATGGCTACTGGCTAATGCCAAAAAAAAAAAAAAAAAAAAAAAAAAAAATTGATAACGTAAAAAAAC